>OX578146.1:76633633-76638633 GCA_951213105.1 Amaurobius ferox | reverse complement strand
ATTGCATTTTGCTGCTTCTTGGAATAATTTATTTATGCAGTGTTGCTGTTCCTCTTTTTCAGTATTAAGTCGTCTATATCTGCACTTTTTCGAGTGTTTTTGACTTGACACATATACGGAAGTATGACTTCTGCATGGCATTGGTACCGTGAGTGTTGCCCGGGCATAACAGCAGTCTTTTAAACGGGGAAATTGGTCATTTCCCTCATTTTTTCATATGAATGTTATATATATATATATATATATATATATATATAAAGAAATACAATCCCAAAAAGTATGAAATCATCACGAAAAGTATCACTCATCAAATCATGAAAAGTATCACTTGAACAGATACAGATTATTAAACTCATCTATTACAGAATTTAATAAATGCATGATGCATTTAATCAACGGAACTCGGGAGCAATCATATCCCTTCCGCTTTGTACAGCACTATTATGATGTTTTTTGCAGAAATTATAGTGATAAAAATTATGTTAATTTATCCGACATCATACAATACAACTCAACTCTTACCTAGGATTATCTGATTGTTTCACATCCAGATGGCTCTATAAGTTAGACGCGACTTTTTTATGTATGCTTTCCTATTCGAAGTATATACGCTTTATGCAACTCTTCCAAGATTCTCGTCTTGCTGGTTAGTAAAATTTCCAATTTTTGTTATTTTGATCATTTTTATGTTGTCTGGGATTCGGCCATTTTTTTCCCACGGGCATGATCGATTGTTGTTTCGGGCGTGCAGAGTCTCTGGGAGCGTTTTCATGAAGTCAAAGCTAGCTTCTAACCATGAAATAGGGGTCGCAATCCCCCTTGACCTTTCTGCAACCCTGTAAAACAATTATTCCATCTATATATTTTCTTTTTTTATTTTAAATCTTATATATATATATATATATATATATATATATATATATATATATATATATATATATATATATACATATATATATATATTTTAGTGATTTCATTCTGGCACATACATTAGAGTCAATTACGGGTTTATTGATATTTTCAATTTATACATGTAATGTACTAATACAGGTTATATCTTCTAATATTCGCGTATATAAGTACGGATCCCGCACAGTTTAGTTCTTGCATTTTGCATATATTGATTCAATGTCTTTCTTTTTTTTTGTAAATTTGCTTATGAAAGGGGCCAGGATATTTTATTCTTCAGATCTGCTCATGAAGATAATTTTGTATAGCGAGAACAGAGATTCTTAATCTTCTTTTTAGGAACATTGTGTTAAATATTTCAACAGACAATTTTGATTAAAAATGTCATTTTATATACTATAGGAATTTGAACATTATTATGAATTTTAAGTTTCTTTATATTATATACTCCGTACGAAAAACGGGTATGCTGCTAGTTTACATAAAAACATAACTATAATTAAAACTTCCAAAGTTATGTTTGAGGAATTTTGATTAAATCGCACATAAATCAACTTCAATTATGAAAATTGAAACAATAAAACATAGCTGACATTAAAAATTGTG
Organism: Amaurobius ferox; assembly: GCA_951213105.1. Lineage (NCBI taxonomy): Eukaryota > Metazoa > Arthropoda > Arachnida > Araneae > Amaurobiidae > Amaurobius > Amaurobius ferox. The sequence goes on along the minus strand of OX578146.1, from coordinate 76,637,118 downwards.
AAAAAATGCATTAATTACATTTAAATCATTCTAATTAAAATACTCTTAAAAGGAAAGATGGAGAAGTGTAAAAAAAAATGTTTCTTATTTATCATGCTTATATTATATTTAACTACAAAGTAACAGCCTAAACAAATACATTCTATCTTCGCTTCTGTAAAAAATGATCCTACAAAAATTTTCAATTAAATAACATTGAAACTCCTGTAAAATGGCAGCCACCTTAATTGCAAATTGATAAGGGAAAAGAAATAAATTATTCAGTTTTTCCAAGGTATTGTTTGTTCATACAAGGCTTTACACATACACACACACACACACACACATATATATATATATATATATATATATATATGTATATATATATATATATATATATACATATATATATAGAAGCTAATAAATCTATACATTAATAACTTGCATTCTAAATTTATTACCATATTAAAATCATCCATAATGAGTATTTAAAACTATAAAAGTATTATATCAATAGTAGAGCAACTATGCTAAAAGATAAAAATATAAATCCTTATTACTAAATGGCTTAAAATTAAGTAGAATAAGAGAATTAGGAACTGTATGAAAAGAATTGAATAATAGATTACACGGACGATAAGATATAAGGATCTTATTAGCATACACAATTTTATATATATATATATTTATATTGTGCGTATATATGTTTGTCTGTGTTATGTTTGTCCATTTTAGCTCAAAAAAATTGTGCCGATTTCTTTTTGGTACGATTTGAAATTTAGAAACTACCTTTTTTGCATAACGGCCCGCAAAAATCGCCATAATCTGAATTACACATACACACAGAAAAGTATTCACTAAATACTGGTTTTATACGTAATTTTTAATGACAAAAATAATAAAACTAACATCATTACCCTAATATGAACCATTCTCGATATATTTTTGTGGGCTTGTGATGGACACTGTATTAAGAGACCATTTGATGAAATTTGGTAGGGCAATTTGAGTCACCCTGATGCAATTAGATTTTGCAACGATTCGGAAAAACAATACCGCCTTTTTTGAAACATGACCGTCAAAAACCTTTAAAATCAGAAATAAAAATATATTCTTCAATACGTTAATGCTCAATACATGTTTAAACACATGCTTCAATGTATTAATTAAAAACTCGTTTTCACGTAATTTTTGACAACGAAATATATACGACAAACTCATATTGCTTTAACATAAAATATTTTCGAGATATTGCAGTTTTTTATGAAGAAGACGTAATAAAACTGCAGCTATTATATAATAGCAAATAAATATACGTGTCAATTTAGGCAAGTAGACTGAAATTAATGAATTATGAAAGAAAAATTTAATTTTAATATGCAAGGAAATTCATGTGCTGTCCACATTACACCTCTGTTTTAAACTGTCTGTAGAAAAATGAGAAATGAGAAATGACAACGAGAAAAGATATGGTTTAATTTCACGTGTATTTAGTATGTTACTCTTAGTTCAATATTTAAAATATTTTATGTTATAATTGTTAATGTTTAATATTTATAATATAAATAATCTAATGACGTTAAATTTAAATTCAATATTATTTTCTAAGTGTTTTATTGTGTAGCACTGTAGATTCAAATTTAAATATATATTGATACGCATATAACATGATACGCATATATATTGAAATGTATGTACCATGATAAAGATTGTGATACAGGGCGAATAAAAACCCTTACAAATAAAAACCATTACGAAAGTAAGGTAATTAGGTCGTCTACATATGCAAGGAGGCAGGATGACACAAAGCCCCAGACATAAAGATGTCAGTTTTGATGATGGGGCTGACAGTAATTTAAGAGCCAAGATATTACACCATGACCTCATTGCACGTGTGCTTCATGACGCAATTAAGGCTCCAAGACAAGGGGAGATGATCCAATGAAGCTCAACATAAGCTCTACCCACAATACTGGAACCAATGGCAGAACGAATCGCCAAAGCCAGTGGGGGAGAGAAACACAGTGTATGCCATACAACAATTTGTGAAAAGGATCATTATATATCAAGAGCATTATTATAAATTAAGTGTTGATGTATAGATAAAGATGTTGTGATCACTTTAAGTTCATTCCAATGATTGAATTTGAAAAATAAGCTGCTATGACTTGCTGTACTTTTTATTCTTGATGAATTTAATAAGTCGATGTTTGCTCCTATTGTTTTAAAACGGTGACGTGAAAATTAATGGTGCGAACCGCGTGTACAGTCTTGTTAACTTATGAGTAAAAATGCTCCTAGAAAAGTATTGTGTGCAAAGTATCGATAGAAAATGAATTATATTTGTCTACGCCCCACGTATGTACATTGATACGTATATAAATAATATTGATGCTTATATACGATGTATACCTCAATCAGTAGAGCATTGGTGGCTTATTTGCATAAAAGAACTGCCAGAATATGGAAGTCTTCTGGAGCGAATGAATATAGTTTTTAAAGAACAGCAGGAAAGTGTCTATATATGTATTTAAATTTAATTTCAACCAGTATCAGATAAACATAATTGAATCATTTGACAACATTTTATGTTTTCGAAATATGTTTAAAAATATTGATTGGAAGATTCTTTAAAATACTTGCTAAAATTAATGCACTACGATGTAAATATATGATATGGATCAACCTGTAAGTGAAAGGCATGTATAAATAATTAATGTATGTGCTTTATTTGTGTGTTTCGTAATTATGCTACATCAAAAAGCACAACCCATGTATACGTAGATGAGAAAGAAAGGGGTTGTGCCTTTCTTCTTTTAGCATATTGAACAATTTTTAATTTGCCATTCGTCTGTAAGAGACTGATCAAAGATTATCTCTGTGAAGTATGGAACAGTTTGCTTCAGTCCACAATGTATGACATTATTCAAATTATTGTTAGTGGTACAAATAATACAGTTCCAAACATGTTTTAATCAAATCTTTACATATAACAGGGTGATTAAAGTACACCAAAAATACTTAATTTGCCTTTTCGTAGTAATACTAGATCGAGGGTTTGATATATTTGAATAATTTAAATAATATATGGGTTTCATACGACTGCTTCTCCTCCATGAGTAATTTTGTAGTAAGCTTGTATGTAATATTAATTATACTCATAATGTGCATTAATAAATATTAATTATTAAAGTTAAAAATGGTTATATTATATTTATATGAGTAATGTATTGATTCTTAGAATATAGTAAGTGGGCTCGCACTAAGAAATAATAGTGGGTTAATACGGGCAATATTTAGCAATTAAAATTGCAATATAAAAAATGATATTTAATTAGATTGTATTTTACATTAACTAATATATATGCAAAAATCAAGAAATTCACCACATTTATGTGCTTGACTACTACAGTAAGTATTTTTTAGCCTCAATTACGTACAGACCTGCCACTTTAAATCACGCGCTACTGCCGAACAACAGACTCACAACCTCACAAATGGGTTTC